>CP139507.1:361905930-361947022 GCA_021014915.2 Artemisia tridentata subsp. tridentata | reverse complement strand
CCTTAACCTGTTAAATCCTTATCTGAACCTAATTGATTTTGAACCTTTATTAAACTACATATGAAACTGTTTATGAAAAGCTATTTTAAAAAGAAGCGATACCACTTGAAGTGGAAGTTACTAAAAGTTTTGGAAGACCATTTTTATGAAAACTATTTTGTAAGATCATTTCAATGAAAACCATTATTAAAGGATTGATTTAAATGAACTTGTGACAGGAACTTCTGAAATGGATTATTGCTATAAACTTGTAATTATTAACCTTTGATATACTCTTTTGGACTATTGGAAATAAACCTTTTAATCTGAACTTAAGCTTTGATATTAAACTTAATCTGATAAACTCTGATTCGAACCTTATTATCTTATTCTGAATTGTTGACATGACCCTTCTGCCATGAACCCTTAGATATGAAACTGTTTATTATATGACATCTGACCTTGACCACAGTCTGATATCCGAGCCAATCACTAGGCATGAGGGTTTCATGTCCATGTCATTGATGCACCTTTGACATGACTCTAGGGCAGGAGAGTGATGACCTGTTCCGTCCCTGTTATATTTGTAGGAGAAGAATCTGGCCTCCTAGGGCGTATGGATGCATCCTAGATTTGATCTGTTTCTGTTATCTGTTATTATGTTATCTGTTATATATATCTCTGGTGACTGATGGTGTGTGCGATACACGTCTTTCACATATATCTGGGAGCTGATCACTCCGATTTGATACATGAGGTCACCCCTCATATTATCTGGTTACTTGAGAGGTATCCCCTCTAGATTACTTATGTGACTACACTGTTATGATATTATCTGTTATCTGGGCTCGTGATAGATTTATGTTCCCTTTATTCTTAAACCTTATTTATTTCTTATTCTTATTTCGTTTCACATATTCCATTTCTTATTCCTATTCTTTCATTTGATTTTGTTTCTGTATGATCTGTATTTTCTGATTTCCTTTGTACTGTTATCTGTTATCGTTTCTGTTATCTATATATCTGTTCACTGAGCTTTTGAAGCTCAGCCGCATTTCTTTTCCTGCGGCAGGTTTTAGTAGGAAGCTGGGAATGAGTGAGAGTGCACCTCTGAACTTAGAAGGCTTGGTAGCTATTCTGGATTAGAATTGGATAGAAGATATTATGTTTTAGAATTAGTTTTGAAAGTTTTCGTTGTAACCTTGTAGATTCAGTATTTCATTTGTAATCCTTTGAGATTTTTGTATTACTGTAGATGTACGCTCTGTTTTGATCTGATATGAATCCATTATTGTGATATCTTTACCCTTTTCGGGTTGGGGTGTTACAATTTATGGTATCAGAGATCACAGGTTGCGACTCGTAATACATTTACCCTTGACCTGTGAAGTTTGGATCACTAAGTTTCCACTGTAGGCGCTCGTAGGACAACCTTTGAGAATTTGCTTTAGGATTTCCCTATAGGAACTTAAATTCTGACCAGTGAGGAATGGGTAGACTATAAGTCATTTGCTTAAGTATCTTGCTTCCGCACCACTCTGATTCGTGTCTTGCTTTTGGTTAAAATACATTTGGAAATTTAGAGCTTATGCCTTGCACCACCTAAGAATTGAAACCTAAATAAAATCTGAAGCATTGGAAATTGCGTAGTAATTATTTGACATTATTTGATCCTTGCCTTCCGATTTCCACTCCGACCTCTGAACCTTCTGTTAATCATTCTGATGCCTCTTTGGGCAATCTGAGAATCCCCATGACGATGATACACTTGATACATTCTGTTAGTTGTTTCTCGTTTCTAATAATCATCTATGAATCTTCTGACACTATTTGATTTCGACTTAACCATCTCTGTTCCCATAGGAAGCCTTGTGGTGTTTTAACCACGAGTACACAGATGTTTTCCCTTTCATTCTAAACGGTAAAATTTGCTTTGTTGATCCGTCTTTCCTTGGTAGTAACCTTGATTTTATTCTTATAAGGATAAATTGAATGATCATTTAAAATATTGACGACTATCCTCCTATGTCTCACCTTTGGCGTTTGAAACAA
The DNA here is from genome assembly GCA_021014915.2 of Artemisia tridentata subsp. tridentata. Classification (NCBI taxonomy): domain Eukaryota; kingdom Viridiplantae; phylum Streptophyta; class Magnoliopsida; order Asterales; family Asteraceae; genus Artemisia; species Artemisia tridentata. Next base: position 361,944,991 of record CP139507.1, on the reverse strand, counting down.
TTTTGGAACCCCTGACATGATTACCGATTGTTAAACTTTTGCTGCCACTACCTGATTTTGACCTTCATTTCTGATCTGTAGGATAAACAGTCTGATATCTTTCCGACCATCCCCAAGACCATTTAACCTTAATGTGTTTGACACATTCTATAAATTCATGACCCATGCTGGATATAAATGTATCCTGTGATACTATTCTGTCCTGAATGATGAATCTTATTTGCTCCCTTGAATGATGAATCTTATTTGCCAATCAGTTTTTCTTTGGAAGGATTTGATGCAAATACTATCTCTGTATGGAATTGTTACTCGACCATGATGATGCTGATAACCGATGTTCCATATGCCTCACTTTGACAGTATACGATGTCCGTATTACCGATGATTCACACCCTACCTGCCGCTTGTGATATATAGCTAAATGAAACCCCAACACCTTGAACTGTTCGCGTACCTATCCCCACACTATACTGAACCATGTACTTGACTCTGACATATGAACTATCCGTCTGGTTAAGTGACCACATACGTTCTGCGGATCTGTTTACTATTGATATACTTGATTTTGGAGATCTTTTGATTATTGATTGGCTGGCTCTTCGTAAAAGCTATCATAGGCTACCGCATCTAAAATATAACAATCTGCTCCACCCTATTTTGTTATAATAACCTTGAACCGCTTAAATCTGTTAAGCTTAACACTGCTATGGAAATATGTACCCTGATCTCATTTGATTGTTAAATTCTCCTGACACCCTATTAGTATCCACCCCTAGAAAGTGTTGGCATTGAAAGTTTTGTTGTACAAATTTTCTGGCATTTTCTGATGAAACTCTTGGGTTTTCCTCCCGTTTGAGAAGTAGAATTGATTCTGAACCGATCTTGGTTGACGAGCCATGATGCTATAGAAGTTGAGAGATTGAAGAAACTGATGAGATATGATTTTGTTTCACCTCAGTGTCCCCTTTAAATACCCTATTAATTTATAAAGAAGAAAGAGAAAATTTTGCGTCTGCATATCAACTATCGTAAACCTAACCGTAATCTCAACCGCAATCACTTTTCATTTCGAGTATAAATGATTAAATTATTCTATCCTTGTGAACTCTGTATCAGACAACCTCATTTAATGTTTGATGGACTGAAGAAGCAACCACAAGAACTCCTAAGATGGGAGATGGCTAACTGAGAGAAGCTTCCGTAAAGTATTTCAGTTTTATTCGTAAAGATTAGTGATGTGAATTAGATATGAAGTTATCCCTGAAGAGATTCATGAAAATTGTTTTCGTACTCGTTGTGACCATTATGAGTCTTAAATAATGCCAATAGTATTGGCTAATAAGAATCATGTTTTCACGAGTATCTGGACAATTGTCATAGTATGACAGCATGTTTGGGCCCTGAGACGAACGAGGAAACATGTAGACCATCTTCGTATTAAATGGAATGACCTTTGTTCTGGAATAGTAGATGTGATTGGCGTTCAGAGATTGTAGCAGACACCACTACCAAGCATCCAATGACGACAGCAATCTGAGTTGGCGAATTCTGAACTGTGCTAACAGACTTGTCCAAGACTCGTAGTCTTGCTTCTCTATTCATTTTAGTTGTACTGAGATGAATTGGGAGCAGAAGCAGACTTGAGAATGGAAATTGAGACCATGATTTTGAATGGAAGAAAATTCTGAAGCGAACGTTTGGTTTGGAAGAATGAATTCTGTGATGGATGAAGCTATGGATGACGTAATTGATTTCCTCTTGACCTATTTAAATCTTGTTACCTGATGATAAAATCCTTTGAATGATTTAGGTTCTCTGTAGTAATTCCGCTCTGTGTTCATTGTGCGTATGTTGGACGATGGTTTTGTTATGTGAAATTTGACAGATGATGGATGATCTGATGTACCAAATTCTGATAGAAATTCTGGGACTTTCGTTAACTCTTTCGAGTGATTCGTTCTCCTCTTAGTTAGGGTATTTGATTTTGATGACCTCTGAGACCGTAGGACGACTAGGTGGATTAGGATAAGTTTGTTCTGTTCACGACTTGAGATAAAGTATGACCATCATGAGGGCATATTTATATGATGCCAGTATTATGACGTCTGGCCAACGTGATAATACTTACATCATATAACGTGCACTTGTTGTGGGTATAGGATATTTCGGGAAGTGCCTTGGAACTTTAGAAATTCTGATAACTGTTTGGATTATCTACCTTAGTGAGACTGTATGTTCATTTCTGACTGTACGCGTAATCTGCTTTCAACGTTATGCGAATTAATACATCTGGATTCTAGTCACGCATTCTGCTGACCTCTGAACTTCTGATAATAATCTTAAGGTTTGTTATAAAACTTCTTCCAATTGATGCTATCGATAATCTATTTTTGTACGCTCTAATCTGATCTGTCAATTCAATTTCTGTGGACGGCATATCCGTCAAAATCCTGTGTAATTCTTACGTCTCTTTCGAGAATATCTGATTATCATCTGTTAGGTCTAATATGTCTTTGTTTTGTGTTCCGTTCTCTTTCCTTTCTGCTTCCTGCAAATTTCGAGGACGAATTTTTTTTGTTAAATAGGAAATAAGTGTAATACCTGAAATTCAGATAATCTGTAAAATTACCAAATTGCCCTTGAAATCATAAAACGTAAATAAATCACTTATTAAATTCTGAAACGATTCCAAACTTCTGAAAACGAACTATATATGAAACGAATTAATTTCTGGAACAACATAAGATTATTTCTGATAGTCCAAAAATTATAAATCACATGTACATATTATATATGATCCGAATTACATTTATTTAAATTAATTATGTTTTGTAAAATAAATAAAATTAAGATAAATACAAAGATAATTAAGGAAAATATTACAAAAATAAAATACAATCCTTATCAAATAATAAGGCCTAAAAAATCTGAATTATAGCATACAAAAGTCGGTTATACAAATTATCAATACAAAATATATTTTTATTTTATCCAAAATTTGCGATTTAAGGAACCTCAAAAAGGAAAAAAAAATTCCCCAAACCCTAACCACGACTCCTGGAGCTGATCTAAAATTTTTCTGGTGTTCTTGGAGTTATTAAGGAGTTAAGAAAATTAAGAACCTGAATTTAGAGGCTTTCGTTTGTGCTTAGTAATTGCTTTCATCCGATTTTATCATACAAGAGGTAATGATTTTTCATGCTTAATTCTTATGTTCTAAAAAAATTATCCAGTATTTTTATAGTGATCTAAATGTCGAATATGACCTAAGAAAAATAAAGAACACAAATCATGCATGTTTATTTAGGCGTACGAAATTAAAAGGGTTAAAACAAACTTAATTTGTAAATCATGCTATATGAATTTTCTGAGGTGCAACCATATTTTTTATATGTTCTTTGGCATTAATATAAGCTAGGAAAAATAGCAAGTTGATTTTTCGAAGCCTGGATTAATTGATGTTAATTGTTTTTTAAACCGGATTAAAAAGAAAAATAAAGAAAATTAGGAAAAACCCTATTCCGAATTAGGGTTAGGGTTTATCTTGGGTAATCTGATGTAAATTAATGTTATAATGATTGCATAATTATTTTATGGTGATTAGATGAGATTAGGGCTTGTTTTGGAATTTAATTATGTAATCCGATTTGATTTTAAAATTGTAAGGACCTGTTTTGCCAACTTTGAAACTTGTAGGGTATTTTTGGTAATGTTATATACTTCTGTAGGAATGTGGGAAAAATATAACTTGAGGGTCCTAAGTGTAAATATTGCAAGATAATGAATTAATTACATTTATTAGGGTTGATTTGTAATTAATTAAAATAGAGGGACTAAAAGTGAAAATTCTGGAAAGTTGATGTTATTCTGAGTAAATACTGATATTAAAAGTGTAATGTGAAATTTTGAGGATTTATGGGCTTAATATGTAATTGTTATGAAATTATGATTTAATTTATAAGTTTTGTAAACTTAAAGGACCATTTATGTAAATTCTGAATTCTGAGGGATCTGATCTGTGATATACCTAATTCTGATGTTACATTCTGTAATTATGTAAAATAAGATGCTTGTTTGGTAGATATGGATATTGTAGGGTTTAATTTGTAAATTAATGTAAATCTAGGGTTGTTTTGTAAATATGGTAACTAGAGGGGTATAATCTGTAAATTGTGAAACTAAAAGGATTAAGATGTCATTCTAAATAAAATAAGTATTTAAGTCAGTAGTTAAAGTATTTTCATTGTGATACCTTTGAATTTAGAATAATTACAGTTTAAACCCTGAACTATGAAAATCTGTCATAGTTAACCCTAAAGTTTTGTAACTTGATAAAAGATACCTTAATACCATAATATTCTGTAATTAAGGACTTAACTAAATCTGTAATAACAATATCTGGTTAAATATGGAAATCTGTTAATTCTGGAAACCTGCTAAAAATAGAAAGTTACTAAAAATGGAAAGATAAATTAAAAGTAATAATCTGAATTAGAATCCGTAGTAATTCCGTCTTCTACTTCTTTAGGTGTGAAGAAGGAGAAGTCCTGATTTCTGTTCTGTGTCTGTTTTGCTTATTCTGCTTTGCTAATAAGGTACATATATTATGCCCTTTTTCAGTAAGGGTTTTTCATCCCCTTTTCTTTCAGTTTTTCATTTTCTTTATTAGGATTTCCGATACCACTGCTATGTTCCCTTCTGTTGTGAATCTTTGTTGTGATCTGTTTGTCTTGAACCTTTTGTTTGAACCTCTGCTATGATTCTTTTATTCTAAACCTTTTTCCTGAACTCTGATTGTAAACTTGTTTGTGAACCTTTGATGTGTTTCTTCTGTTCTGAACCTTTCTTGAGCCTTTGTGTTTTGATCTCTTGTTCTGAACCCTGAATTTGTGAATCTTGATTGAATCTGATCTGTGAACCTTGTTCTGAACCTTAACCTGATATATCTGTTGTAAACTTTGATTTGATTTTTGGTATAAACCTTAACCTGGTAAATCCTTATCTGAACCTAATTGATTTTGAACCTTTATTAAACTACATATGAAACTGTTTAAGAAAAGCTATTTTAAAAAGAAGCGATACCACTTGAAATTGAAGTTACTAAAAGTTTTGGAAGACCATTTTTATGAAAACTATTTTGTAATATCATTTCAATGAAAACCATTATTAAAAGATTGATTTAAATGAACTTGTGACAGGAACTTCTGAAATGGATTATTGCTATAAACTTGTAATTATTAACCTTTGATATACTCTTTTGGACTATTGGAAATAAACCTTTTAATCTGAACTTAAGCTTTGATATTAAACTTAATCTGATAAACTCTGATTCGAACCTTATTATCTTATTCTGAATTGTTGACATGACCCTTCTGCCATGAACCCTTAGATATGACTCTGTTTATTATATGACATCTGACCTTGACCACATTCTGATATCCGAGCCAATCACTAGGCATGAGGGTTTCATGTCCATGTCATTGATGCACCTTTAACATGACTCTAGGGCAGGAGAGTGATGACCTGTTCCGTCCCTGTTATATTTGTAGGAGAAGAATCTGGCCTCCTGGGGCGTATGGATGCATCCTAGATTTGATCTGTTTCTGTTATCTGTTATTATGTTATCTGTTATATATATCTCTGGTGACTAATGGTGTGTGCGATACACGTCTTTCACATATATCTGGGAGCTGATCACTCCGATTTGATACATGAGGTCACCCCTCATATTATCTGGTTACTTGAGAGGTATCCCCTCTAGATTACTTATGTGACTACACTGTTATGATATTATCTGTTATCTGGGCTCGTGATAGATTTCTGTTCCCTTTATTCTTAAACCTTATTTATTTCTTATTCTTATTTCGTTTCACATATTTCATTTCTTATTCCTATTCTTTCATTTGATTTTGTTTCTGTATGATCTGTATTTTCTGATTTCCTTTGTACTGTTATCTGTTATCGTTTCTGTTATCTATATATCTGTTCACTGAGCTTTTGAAGCTCAGCCGCATTTCTTTTCCTGCGGCAGGTTTTAGTAGGAAGCTGGGAATGAGTGAGAGTGCACCTCTGAACTTAGAAGGCTTGGTAGCTATTCTGGATTAGAATTGGATAGAAGATATTATGTTTTAGAATTAGTTTTGAAAGTTTTCGTTGTAACCTTGTAGATTCAGTATTTCATTTGTAATCCTTTGAGATTTTTGTATTACTGTAGATGTATGCTCTGTTTTGATCTAATATGAATCCATTATTGTGATATCTTTACCCTTGTCGGGTTGGGGTGTTACAATAAGCCTCAGGATAAGATTTGCTTAGCAACCATAGATTATAATTCCACTCTATGGCATAGGAGATTAGGTCTCGCCAATACGCGCTTGATACAATCATTGGCCTCTAAGGAACTAGTTAGAATCCTACCTAAGATTAAGTTTGATAAACACATTTGTGACGCTTGTAAAGTTGGAAAACAAGCTCATTCTAGTCACAAAGCTAAGAATATGGTATCGACCTCTAGATGCCTAGAACTCCTTCACATGGACTTATTTGGTCCATCCGCCGTACGGAGCTACGAAGGAAATTACTACACCTTAGTAATAGTTGATGACTATTCTAGGTATACTTGGACTAGATTTCTTAAGAATAAGACACAAGCTTTCGAGGAATTCGAAATCTTTAGTAAGAAAGTCCAAAATCAACTAGGGTGTACTATAGTCTCAATTAGGACGGATCATGGTCAGGAATTTGATAATGAAGTTCAATTTGGAGTATATTGCGATGCTAATGGTATTACACACAATTTTTAGGCTCCACGCACTCCACAATCAAATGGGGTAGTTGAGCGAAAAAATCATACTCTACAAGAGATGAGTAGAACGATGTTGGATGAACAATCAATTCCGCAAAAGTTTTGGTGTAATGCGGTAGACACCTCAACTTACATACTAAATAGGATTCTAATTAGACCTATCTTAGGAAAAACACCATATGAAATCTTGAAAGGTAGAAAACCTATTTTAGATTACTTTAGAGTGTTTGGAAGCAAGTGCTTCATACTAAACACTAAAGACTACCTCACCAAGTTTGACCCGAAGTCTTACGAAGGTGTTTTCCTAGGTTACTCCCAAAATAGTAAAGCCTATGTTGTCCTAAATAAGAAAACAATGAAAGTCAAAGAGTCACTCAACGTGACATTCGATGAAAGTGCTCCACCAACTAAGACATCACCCTTGGTGGATGATGACTTAGATGAGGATGAAGCCATTAAGGTTAATGGTAAGAAAACCTTAGAAGATGACATTGAGGATGAAATAGTTGAAGTTGACGAAGTCGTCAACATTAAGGAATCCAAGAACCATCCCATTGAAAATGTCATAGGAAACCTAAACCAAAGAACCCTTAGGTCACAAGCTCAAAACAAAAGTAATTTCTTTTGTTTTATATCAACCGTAGAACCTAAGAATGTCGGTGAAGCGATTAAAGATGAATGTTGGGTAGTTGCCATGCAAGATGAGCTTAATCAATTCACCGCAAACCAAGTTTGGGATTTAGTACCTCCACCTAAGAATCAAACCATCATAGGAACTAAGTGGGTGTTTAGGAATAAACTCGACGAAAATGGCGTCGTAACTAGGAATAAGGCAAGGTTGGTAGCACAAGCCTATAACCAACAGGAAGGAATAGACTACGATGAAACTTATGCACCCGTAGCCAGATTAGAGTCTATTAGAATACTCCTTGCCTATGCTTGCGCCTTAGACTTTAAATTATACGAAATGGGTGTGAAAAGTTCATTCCTAAATGGTTATATCAACGAGGAGGTATACGTTGCACAACCTCCTGGATTCGTTGATTTCGAGAAACCGAATCATGTTTATAAACTCAAGAAAGCACTATATGGTCTCAAACAAGCTCCTAAATCTTGGTACGATAGACTAAAAGCATTCTTGATTGAATATGAATATACCATGGGAGTGGCTGACAACACACTTTTCACAAAGAAACGTAATTCACATCTCATCATTGTTCAAATATATGTCGACGACATCATATTTGGCTCAACTTGTCCAGAACTGTGCGATGATTTCTCTAAGATCATGCGTGACGAGTTTGAGATGAGCATGATAGGCGAATTAAATTTCTTCCTTGGTTTAGAAATAAAACAAATGGAAGATGGTATCTTCATCAATCAATCTAGGTATAGTAAAGAGATGCTTAAGAAATTTAGTTTAGAAGAGTCTAAGCCCATGAAAACTCCTATGTCCACGGAAATTAAACTCACGAAATATGAAGAAGGTGAGGCCGTGGATAGCACTAAGTATAGAGGTATGATAGGAAGTTTATTATACCTCACGGAAAGTAGGCCCGACATCATGTTTAGTGTCTGCCTTTGTGTTCGCTTCTAAGAGGATCCCAAAACCTCTCACCTTGAAGCGGTTAAGCATAACTTCCGATACATTAAAGGCACTATGCACTTGGGATTATTCTATCCCAAGAGGACCGGTGTAGAAACTGTTGTATATGCCGACTATGATCATGCGGGAGATTATGTGGATCAAAAAAGTACGAGTGGCATTTGTACCTTCATGGGTTGTTGTCTAAGTTCTTGGTTCTCCAAGAAACAAACGGCTCTTGCTATCTCCACGACCGAAGCCGAGTATGTAAGCACCAGCAAGGCATGTCAACAAGCACTATGGATGAAACGAGCTCTTAATGACTATGACATCCATTTAGACAACATTCCCATTATGTGTGATAATAAAGGTGCTGTTGACTTGAGCAAAAACCCCGTTCAACACTCCGGTACCAAACACATCGAAATCCGTCACCACTTCCTTCGCGATAACATTCAGAAAGGAAACATTTTTATTGAGAAAGTTCCTTCTCAAGACAATATTGCCGACATCCTAACCAAACCTCTCAAACGAGAGTCCTTCAACTATCTTCGTCTAGGTTTAGGAATGATGGAACATATTCCATAAATCTCATGACTATTTATATATTTCACTGGAAATATTGAAGTCATCTCGTGTGTCTCGTCTCATGAATCTTTGAAGTCATCTCCTTTCGTCTAAGTCTAGGTTCTCCTCGTCAAAAGAATTTATTAGGTATAAATTCTTTCCTCGTGTCAAAAAGTCTCACTAAAACAACAAGACTTATTCGTCAAAAATCAAAATGAGATGAAATATCATCCCAGCAGATCACGGCTCCACTAAAGTGGCACGGCACCATTAAATTTAATGGTACCGTGGTACCGTGTATCTGATACATCCCGTATTTCAGCCCTCTTTTTCCACATTATTCATTTTAAACTCTCCCAACTTCTGCAATTGCTGTCAAAACCAAACCTCACAACCCAAAACTCAATTACACCTCTTCAAGATCATAATCAAGGCATTGATTCTCAAGATTACCAACTACTTTTTCATCTTCAACGTGACCTGTAAGTCATTTGACTTTACTTTTCTTTAATTTTGAGTCTAGGGTTTGTTCATGCATAAAAATTGAATTGGGGTTTTTCAATTTTAATTGAGTCTCTATAAAATTAGGACTAGGATTAGACAATGCATAACCTTCATGATTCCCTTAACTTAGGATTTGCATAAACCCATATATTTTATTCCAAATTCGCTTTTGAGCAATTAGCTTTAAGAGGTCTCATGTTTAGGATAGTAGTTGTTGCATTAAGAGTCGTTAACAATAAAGTCGTTCAAACTTAAAACATTTTGGCGCCAACAATTTGAAGTCGCCAAACACCCCAATTCCATTGCTTTCGCAAAATTTCACGAAACTAGGATCATGAAACATTTTTCGTGCATTGTTGATGCCAACTAAAAATGTTTTTCCCATGCATACATGATCTTACGAATATTGATTAAAGTACATAACCAATTTTTACTTATCAACATATTCGTTTGAGCAAAAGTGAAAATTAGGAGCGTTTGGGTAATCTCATTATTTTTGTTATAGAGTCGAAATTACCGCACCTCCACATAGTTTGCATATAGGCACACACTAGGCACGTGTCCTTAAATGAAATATTCTCATTGTTAATCCTTGATAAATTTTTCATAGGTAACAAGGGATTTCACATGTTTGATTACGATCATGAACTAACAGCCGAATACATTCCCAAACCATCACTTGAACCAAACACACCACTTTGTTACATACAAAGCTTTCGTCACCTAGAGTCTCCTCTCTTCCACGAAGGACGTATTGTCGATTCATCCTACCTCAATCATGATCATATCCAAACCATGTTTCAAGAAATCAGATTCGATTGCTTGTTTCGGATTAATGATCTAATCTGTCCTCGGTTTGTCCTTGAGTTCTATAGACAAGTTAAACTCGAACATAGTGAGGATCAAACTTTGTCTCTCCAATTTCGTGATACAAAACCAAGAAATCGCACTCACTCTTGACCAATTTGCCAACATTCTTGAACTTCCGAACCATGGACAATGTTCATACACGAAAGGTTGGTCTCTCAAAGCTCTCAAGAGTCACCAAATCGAGTCTGGTCCTTACAATACCCTCATTCCCACTCCATGTGCGATTAAAGAGCACATTCGTCTTCCTCAAAAAGTTCATGGTTTTCTTAAAGAAAATGGTAAAATTGAGTTCCGTGAGTCTCATGAGTATGACTTAGATCCACTCAAAGTCTATGTTGATGAAATTCATCCACATCTATGTAGATGGATAGAAGTCATCCGTGAAAATGTCTTCTATCTTCCTCACAACCGTGAGCAACTTTCGGCGTGTTGTGCTCATATGTTGTATTGTCTAGTCACCGAGCAACCCTACAATCTCGCTTATGTTGTGGCAATGAGAATTGTCGGTGTCAGGGGTCGACTAAATAAGGCGATACCCTATGGCATGTTGTTGACTAGTCTATATTGTTTTGTCATGAATTCGTTCCCTCACCTCCAAAACAATCGATATCTCCTTGTTGAACCCACCATGGCTCCTCTAACTCAAAATACCTACACCTCTCTATACTGGGAATGTGCATTATCTCAAGGGAACCATGATGACGGTTCGGCATCTTGCTATGATGTTTCATCAAGTGATGATGAATGAGGGAATGCTCAAGTCAATGGAACTATTAGAACTTTTATGATTAACTATAGTAGGGATTATCACTATTTAACATCTTGCATGCTTGATATTTAATCTATTACCTTGCATGAATTATTTTTGTGATATTTGGATGATAGTTTATTTTCTCCTTTATGTTTGCCTGCTTATGGATTATCTTAGCAAATTATGTGATAATATTTATGTGCTAGGAGTAGCTTAATATGGGACACATTAGGAAACTAAATCTTTAGTGATTTGAGGTAACAACATTTCCTGCAAATAGTCCCCCTAGAAAACTCACTTTAGCTGCCCAGAACTAACCTGCACAGGAAAAATTCGTGAATCCAATGTCACGGTACCGTTAAATAGGCCACGGTACCGTTAAATTTAACGGTACCATGTGGTATTTAGTGGTACCGTGACCTTGTTTGATGGATTTTCACTATTTTCTCTAGATCCCTGAACCTCAAACCTCAAACCTGCAAATTTTGCAAACTCACATATACCCCAAGATTCCCTTCCTACACCATAGGACACTCCCATCACCTTTAATTCAAATTCCCCAACTTTTGCCTATATAAGGCCTTCACCATTGCAAGCTTATCTTGTACTTCATCTTCAACCTCACACAACTCAATCACCATGTCCTCCACACAAGGATTAACAAATCACATCTACAAGAAACCTAGGATAACCGTAAGACCACCATCCAAACACCACTTTGTTGATCTAACAAAAGATGATGAAGTAACCACACCACCTTCCCAAGCTACTCCCAACTCACCATCTCCACCTAATGCACCCTCCAAAACATCCTCTACTTACACAACATCTTCATCATCTCCCTCTCTCAACACCATGCCATCATCCATGGACTACACTCTATCACCCATCACTCCATTGGATTATGCCATGCCAACCCCATCATCAACTAACTCACCACCACCTCCTTCCCCAATCATGGGACAACCAATCCAACCTCATCCCTTTGATCTACATAGTGCTAATTGCCTATGTTGCCTCCACAACCGTAACCTCATCTTCTCCTTGAGAGATGAGATTCATTTCATGTTTTCCTATGTGGAGCATCTCTTGACACCACCACCACCCCCAATCATGTCACAATCTCCACCACCCCCTAGCCTACAAAACTAACCATGTTCATGTTTAGTTTTCAACAATAAACCTTTAGGACCCCTTTTGGAAATGAAGCTTGCCTCTAGTCATTAAGGATTTATGCTTCTTGTTGTCTCTCTTTATGTTTGTTATGTAATCATACCTATGTATGACATTTATTTTCTATGAATGAATGGGCTTTTTATGTGGTTGTTTTATTTTTATGCTTGGCTACTTGGCCAGTCTTTTTGCTTGTGGTTGGATATTTGTCTTAATTGCTACATGTTAGATATTGTATACTTGTCATCTAGCCTTGTTTTGTAGCAAGAATCATTGCTCGATTCCTTGGTGTCCTCCAAACGAGGGGGAGTATACATCAAGGGGGAGCTTTAACAACCTTTTTGCTTCGACATAAAGGGGGAGAAATGGGATGTAAACTCATTAAAAACTTGTTAAAACTAATTTTAACCTAAAATGGGTTTATGTTTTGTCATCATCAAAAAGGGGGAGATTGTTGATGCAAATAATGTTCTAAAAACGTTATTTATATCTTTCGATAACTTCACATTTTTAGGATGACAAAATGTGAAAACACGTTACGTTAAAATTAACGCAAACAAGTTTTTAATCGAAAGTTCAGGAACTTTGTCATGTCCGGTGGTGCCAAGGAGGTCAGTTTCATTTCGAAGGAGCCAAAGGATGTGAGCTACGGAGTAGGCTCTCCATCAATGTCAGTCAATAATAATGATGTGGACGCTCCAATGGTTGAGCCTATTGCTATAGTTCATCCTCCCAAACCTATGACCACTAAGGAAGCCCCCCCCCCCGGCTTGTTGAGAATGTGGCTGATTCTGACGATCCCCTCTCCGAGGGTGTTCAAATGACGATTGTAGGGTCTTCTGGGATCTCAGACAGAGTGCGAAGCAGAAAAAGAACAAGTGCTAAGTCCGTGAAAGCTCCACCTAAGAGGAAGCTGGTCCTACCAACCCCTCCTCCAAGAACAACAAAACAGAAAACTTCTCATGGGAAGGCGATCATGCACCCAACTGAAGAGAGTGCAGAGGATGATGACATCCATAGTAAGTAAAGTGTTGATGCAAATATTGTTCTAAAAAAGTTATTTATATCTTTCGATAACTTCACGTTTTGAGGATGACAAAATGTGAAAACACGTTACGTTAAAATTAACGCAAACAAGTTTTTTAATCGAAAGTTCCCATTTCTACGCAAATCACTCTAGGTATGCCCAAACAAATTTACAACTTGACAAATGATCAAAGAAGTGAATTTGTGTTTAAAACATCACATTTTTAATGTGACAAAACATTTCTTTCAAAAATATACTTTACAAACTATTTTTGAATAATTAAGAAATGTTTTAATGGAAAAATAAGTTCAAATATCATAACAGCTATTTTCCCCCCGAAAATCAACTCTAAACTTCCCCAAATAAGTTTTCTACAGAAAAGACAAAAAGAAGAGCGTTTTTGTTTGGCACGGTACCACGGTACCACTAAATTTAGTGGTACCGTGTGTGATTTAGTGGAGCCGTGCCTTCATAACTGTCATATTTTTTCTACCTATAAATACAAGCCCACTTCACAGTGTTTGGGAATCCTTTTTCACACAGAACTTTCTGAGTTCAATACCCTTCTCACATTTTCTCTTCTTGATCATTTAGTTTAGTTTTTCTTTTGTTTAAGAGTGATCCAATCATCCAACTTAGAGATCCTCTTCATTCCTCTTCAAGTGCAAGAGAAGAACACAAGGTATCCAAGAAGATACAAAGTGTTGTAGTTGTAGTTAGAGCACTTGTAACATTTGTTACACACTTGATTGTATCATAGTATACATCAAGATCATTTTTCTTTTGAGAGTTTGTGAGAGAAGATCATTGTGATCTTATAGAGATATTGAATATCTCTTGAAGCCATTGGGCTTGTGTGTTGATCAAGTTGATCAAGAGTAGATAGGAAAGATTGAGTCAAGTGAGGGTTGATCATTGTGATCGTGTCGAGATCTTGGAGATCTCTTGAAGCTTGCGGGCTAGTGTGTTGATCAAGTGGATCATAGGTAGATCGGGTAAATCGAGTCTTGTGTGATTGTGTGAAATAGAAAGGATCAAGTAGATCGTGATAGATTAGTGCTAGCTAAGATTAGCACTCGACATTTAGCTTAGTGTCGGAAATTGGATAAGCGACGTTGTACGGTTTTCTCTGCCTGAAGGGAGGTCTTGTTGACATAGTGCTTGACACTCTCGAGTGTGGTACTCGGGGAGTGGAGTAGGGCGAGGAAGAGCTTCGTGACCGAACCACTATAAATCTCTTTGTCCCGGTTTGATCTTTCCATCTCTTTCCTTTACTTTTATTTAGTTACATTGTGTTTATATTGCATAGTGTAGTGTAGTGTTCATATTGGTGTTGATTGATCACACATAAGATTCGAATCAAGGTTTTCAATAGAAAAGTTTTTGAAACAAATTAAAAGCTGGTAAAACCAAGGTTTTCAAGATCGGGATCCTACCTAGGATCGTTTTCATTTTTGCAAGATCGTGATCGTAAGATCGGATCGGGATCTTAAGATCCTACTATAATGCTATTTTTGTAATGATCTTTATAATATTATTCAAATCTGCAAATTATTATATATTATAAACATGAAATTATATGAATATTTCATGAAAATGTTGTTATAAATTATGAATATGGGATATTTAAGAAGAATCACCTATTGTTTTCTAAATTATATAAAACCATAAACCATAAATTTGTAGTTTTTTAGTTTGCTGTTTGAGAAAAGTAAGATCGGATCAGAGTAGATATTAAGATCCTATGGTCAAGATCGGGATCCTATAAGATCTTAAGCTTGTTAAGATCCTACATAGGATCCGGATCGTTTTTGCTTCGTAGAATCGTAAAATCGTAAGATCCTAAGATCAGGATCGAGATCTTAACAACTATGGGTAAAACTATTCAACCCTCCCTTCTAGTTTTCCACATAAAGGTTTCCTTAATTCAACCCTCCTAAATGTGCCCCATATCTGATTAATGTGTTTGTACAGGATTGCCAAACACCAAGGAGCTTCCGAACTCCCTAACCTGCCATCTACTGATTGACAATGTTACTCCTGCTAGCTGGAGGAGAACCCTGAGTGTTATGTCCGTTGAGAGGCTCTGTGACTTTCATGATAAGAGTTAAACAAGACAAGCCATTCTGGATAACCATCTCAACACCCGAACAAGGGAGTTGATTCGGACAGTGAAGGATGCCAAAGATGAGATTGCTGTGATTGTGGCCAGAGAGAAGAACAGGGAACTTCAATATGATGAGCTGGAGTCCAAATGTGATGATGTTATGCTAAATTTCGAAAAGAATCCCCGTTATGTAGTCCTTCGAGCCAAGATTGACAGTCTCGAAGGGCAACTGAAGGAGGCCCAAGCGGAATGTGGAAGGTTGAGAATGGAGGAGGCCAAGGTATCTGGGTATAAATTACAAGTTACTACCCTGTAGTCTAAATGTGCAGGTCTTGTAGCCGAAAGGGCTAAGCTTGGAGAACAGGAGATCAAGCTTCGTGAGAAGATAGATGGACTAAAACTCCATTGTAAGAGCTGAGGTGGTTTCAAAGGTTGTTCCATATATAGCAATGGAGCTATACCACAGCGTTGAGGTGGGGGAGATAGTTGGGAAGCTGGTGAATGCGGCCATTTTTTATGGAAAGTGCACGACGTTGGAAGAAATCACCGAGACCACCAAACCTGTGGTCTTGTCGGAGGTACCTTACTACCGTCCAACATCCGAGCAGGAGTATAATGATGCAGACAACGCGTACACTACAGCAGAGTACCCTTTTCTCACCGAAGCAACCAAGGACCCCTCAACACAAATTGAAGATCTCCTCTCGAAGAAGCCACAGAAGATTCAGCCTCCATCTCCAACCAAAAGGACTGCATCTATGAAGCCTCCATCTCCACCACATCAAGAAGACCCAATGTCCTCAAAAAATGCTTGAAGACTGCCATGTTGGCAGGAATTTGGCCCTAAGAGTGGCATGTACCCTTTTGAACAACTTCTCATGATGCTTAATAGGCCTGTGCCTATTTTTTGAACAATTTTAACTTGATTGCTTGCTAGGCTTCGGCCCGTATCTCAGACAATTGCTTGAATATTTTTGTTGGCTTCGGCCTAAGGTTATCACCTTATTGTATGTATTTTGGAACAAGATTTCTAGCAATCGTATAATTTGACTGCGACAGAGGGTCGCGACCCACTCCGTCTTTATCCTTAAGATATAAAGGGCTTAGAATACCCTAAGACTTGTAGGAAAGTTAATGTGAATTGTAATGGATGTTATATGTATACAAGACATGTGTCCTAAACCATCCTTCGACATTGAAACTTGTAAAGTACTTGGCTGAACAAATCTTTGTAGTAAAGAACGAAACAAAAGATTTGAGGGAAATGCGTTATATCATTAATTGGGTAGGGAGAATTACATCATTTTAAAAAATGAACACTAGGACACCTACCATTAATGCTTCTTTCCCCAAGTGAGAAGAATGTGATACATGAATTTAAAAAACAAGCTAAGTGTTTTAAAAGAAGTAAGTCTTATATGTAAAACTTACGAAGGTTGGTACCATTCCAAGTCCTATCCATGACCTCTCCTTTAAGCGTTGCGAGCTTGTAGGCTCCGTTGCCGTAGGCTTCCGATATGACGTAGGGTCCTTCCCATGTAGGCCCTAGCTTTCCTTCGTATTCAGCCTTGCTTGCGCTGTTTAGCCGACGGACATATTCACCTAGCTTGAACTTGGAGGGTCGAACTCGGTTGTTGTAGTACTTTTCAAACTTTTGTTTATAGATAGCCTCTCTGATTGAGGCTATTTCTCTTCTTTCTTCAAGAAGATCAAGGTTTTCCCGAATCCTTTCTTCATTTGTGTTTTCCTCAAAGCTCACAATACGCTCTATTTTGACGCTTATCTCTGAGGGTATAACAGCTTCCGTTCCATAAGTAAGGCTAAAAGGAGTCTCCCTATTGCTTGACTTGGGGTGCGTCCTATGTGCCCATAGAACTTGGGGTAGCTCGTCTACCCAACCAAGATGGCTTCGTCCTAACCTTTTCTTGATTCCATTAACAATATCCCTGTTGGTGACTTCCACTTGTCCGTTACCCTAAGGATGGTACACGGAAGTGAACGATTGTTTAATCTTTAGGCCTTCGCAGAAAGTTGGGAACACTCCTTCGGTGAATTGCTTTCCATTGTCGGAGATGATAATGTGAGGGACTCCAAATCGGTAGATTATGTGTTCCCACACAAACTTTTCCATATTCCTTCCTGTTACTGAAGCCAAAGGTTTGGCTTCGACCCATTTAGTGAAGTAATTTATAGCTATAACCAAGAACTTTACCCCTCCTGGAGCTACTGGTAGGGGTCCAACTATATCGATTCCCTACTGGCAGAAAGGCCATGTAGACGTTACGGAGGTCATGTCTTGCTTTAGCAACCTTGGAATGTTGGAGTGGATCTTACATGCTTCACACTTTTGTATTATCTCTATCGCGTCCCTGTGCATTGATGGCCAATAATACCCTAGCTTTGTTATTTTCAAAACAACAAAGCGAGGACCTGCTTGCAAGCCGCATGATCCTTCATGAACCTCGTAGATGATGTTCGAAGCTTTCTTTGGTCCCACACAACGAAGCCATGGAGATAAGAAGGACCTCCTGTAGAGATTATCCCCAATAAGTCAATATTGGGGAGCTTTGACCCCGACCTTTCGTGCTAGCTTTGGATCTTCTGGTAGAATACCACTTATCAAGTATTCTCGTATTGGGGTCATCCAATTGGATCTTTCTTCAGTTATGATGTCAGACACTTCACTTCGTTTGATTGACCTTTCGGCCAATACTTCAACCAAAACCTCCTTTGTTAGGTGAGCAAATGCCATTGAAGCTAACTTTCTTAATGCATCTGCTTTCTTGTTTTGGTTCCTGCGAACATGTTCTATAGCATAGGACTCGAATCCACGGAGGAGTTCTTTACCTTTTTCCAAATATTGCTTGATGGTGGGCTGCCTTGCTTCGTAAGAGCCCTTGATTTGGTTAGCTACTAACTGTAAGTCAACAAAAATTGATAGATCATGAACCTCCATGTCCTTTGCAAGTCAGAGGCCAGCTAACAAAGCTTCATTGTTTGTAGCCACAAACTCAAAACGTAATGCATAAGTGTACTCCTTTCCCTCCTGACTGACCAGCATTAAACCTGCTCCTGAACCATCGGAGCTTGAGGCTCAATCAGTGTACAATTTCCACCCTTCCTTTGTCTTCGAGGGCTTTTTCTTTAGAGCTTCTTTATCTTGACTAGGTCCGGATGGCGTTTCAGCAAGAAAGTCTGCAAGTATTTGACCTTTGACGGAGTTTCAACCTTTGTACTCTATCTCATGTTCTCACAGTTCAATAGCCCATTTGGCCACTCTACCTGATTTCTCAGGCTTCGACAGTATCTGTTTAATTGGCTTCTCAGTCAATACCGTGATGGGATGAGCTTGAAAGTACCTTCGAAGGTGCCTTGCAGCATAAACCAAGGCTAGGATTATCTTTTCCAACTCCGGATAATTCATTTCAGCTCCTTGCAGGACTCTGCTAACGAAGTAGATTGGGACTTGCTTCTTTTCCCTTTCCGCCAAGAGCACAGCACTGGTGCTTTCAAAGGCTGTAAGTGTTGGTAAAATTTCCATGAACTCTTTTAGCTTTTGGAAAGCGGCTTTTGCGTCACAACTCCATTGAAAAGTATTCTTATCTGCACACCCCTTGAGTGTCTTGAAAAATGGCAAAGATCGATCCGCGCCTTTCAACAGGAACCTGCTAAGTGCTGCAAGCTTCCCATTTAGGCTTTGTACCTTTTTTAATGACTTCAAAGCTTGTAGATCAGTGATGGCTTTGACCTTTGAAGGGTTAGCTTTAATCCCTTGCTTCTTAATCAGATGCCCCAAGAATTGTCCTTCTTCCATGCCAAAAGAACATTTCTTCGGATTAAGCTTCATGTTGATTGCCCTTAATTGATCGAAGGTTTTGATTACCATATCATCAACGTAGGCTTCCAAGTTTGATGCGTGGTTTTGCAACCTTACAACAGGTTTTACCTCTCGAGGGATCTCAAGAGGCTTACAACCCCACCAGGCAGTGTACCTGACCGATGTAGTACAGTGTAGTGGTAAGTACGTGGGATTGATCGTTCTCCACAGGGAATAGTGTTCGTTAGGTATGAAAAACTACTCTAATAGGTCTAAGGGTGAGAGAAGATTCTTTTTTATGTTTTTATAATTTTATGAAAGCAAGTAAAATCTCGGGTTTGAAAGAGTGGGCGGAATTAGTTGCTAGTCAACTAACCCAAATAACTACGAATGCAAATAAAATAAAATAACTGAAAATGAAAAGGTGGTAAAACTTATGTGGAGAAAAATATGTTTACTTAGATTTCCTTACTCCCTAACTATCTTTTACCGGTTGATTAGTGTGTATTAATTGCGTGGATGACGGGTGTATTCCTTAATACCAATCGTGGGGTGGCGTACGTACTTCCCCAACTCTACAAGCTCCTACTTCACTCCTATGTCGAGCCGGCTAGGAAGCTCCTAACATGGGATCACTAGAATTCGCTTGTTCATTAAATACAACCATAAAAACCTTTAGTACGCATTGGTTCATGTTTCTTAAGACGTTCAAGCAAGTTACCGAATAGGAAGTTAGCCAGTTTTCTTAAGCCTAACATAGATAAACAATCATCCAATACCACTAATAACACACTAATAACCAATAATCAATAGCTAGGTTTCATTAGATCTAAGCAAACACAAAGAAAACCTAGCCTAGCATGTTAAACAAAAGACAAGAACAAGATAGAATCAAACAACACATAGACATATTGAATGATTAATTGATAACTTATCTTCAATGTAACATGGAAGATCTCAAGGCAAAAAGCCTTGAAAAAGCTGCTAAAATTGAATTAGGGTTTTCACACACAAAGTTCCACAATAAGTTCCACACTAATGACAAAAAATTGCAAAATTATATATAGACTTTCAGATCTGACGGCGTCACGTTATGGAGTGTGACGCCGTCACCTCGCCGCTTTTAGGGTTCCCGGATGGCCTTCTTGACGCCGTCCCTCTTTAGCTCTCCAAAATCCGTTCTGGCTTATCAAGGCTTGACGCCGTCGGAATTAGGCGTGACGCCGTCCCTCTTTAAATTAAGCCGTGACGACCTTGATCACTCCAAAGGGTGACGCCGTCAGAATTCCCATGCAAATTTCTCTGGCTTATCATGAGTAATTTTCATATCCACCTTTTTCTTGCCAAGCCATGACGCCGTCTAGACCAATATCTGACGCCGTCTAAGGTACTTTTTAGCCGATTTTGAGACTTTGTCGTTTTCTTCACTTTTATGCTCCAAAAACGTCCAAAATGCTTCCTTTCCAGATTTCTTCTCAAAAGTACCTAAAATGACAAAAGGAACGATTTAGGGCAATATTTGATCAAATAAATACGATTTAGGGCTTAAATGACCCCTTAAAAGCGGTACACTTTTCGCTTCATCAAATACCCTTACACTTGAGATTTGCTTGTCCTCAAGCAAATGCGCTTTTATTCTAATCAAAATACAAGTTAGGGGTCATTTAATGCTAACATAAAAGTAATTACAACAAAAATTCGTTCCACTTTAATCATAATAAGCACGGAGATTACAGACTAGCACCTCACAAGTAGTGTTTAGATACTCACATCTCTCAAGTGTCATCAAAATAAATCTTATAAATGAAAACGGATAATATCTCTCACTACCTGTCATAGCAAATAGATTACCATAGGCTTGGGAAAGGATCGAAAACCACCTCCACTAGGCGTAAGCACCTAAGATAAACTATCAAAGAGGGCTTTTACATGGGTTATAACGTTAGGTGTAGGGATATGATAAACACGGTTTTGTTGGATAAGGGTATTTTACTGGTGGCGAGTTAAAGATCTTGATTAATTACATGTACTATACAATGTTGCTAAGCCAAGACTCGACTCAATCTTAAGCTAAAAACAAAATAACAAAAACATAAAATAAACATAAAATGAAACGGGATGGTAGTCCGTATGTTTTTTCTATTTTTCTTTTTCTCTTTTTTTTTTGTATTTTTTTGATTTTTTTTTTTTTTTTTTTTTTTTTTTTTTTTTTTGGCTGCATACACTTTTGCCCTACCATCCAAAATAATACATCATAGGGGCGTTGCATTCCCCTTACACTTGAACTTTTACATAACTTTACAAATAACTATTCTAATGACTCGAATTAAGATAATCAAAACACTTGGAGTACTTTTAAAATATTTAGCACATATGGGGGTAATAAATGATGTTCTTCCCATTACTCCATTACACTAATACTTTACCCATGAGTCCCAATCGTCCCAAAACAATATGTACAAGGATATGACTCGACTTAGCAACCATGTAATCAATTAGATAATTAACTAAGGGTTTAAACAAATGTTGTCACAATAATGCACTAAAAATGAGTGCATACAAGGTAGGCTAAGGCGATTTGGGTGTACATTTAAGTGGGGTGTAAACAAATTCTTCCTTTAAGTAAAATGCTTAAAGGTCGAAACGAAAAGATAGGCTCTGAGGGGTGTACTAGGGGTATCGTGTACTAAAAATGAGTACAACGCAAAGGGTGTGGGAGAATTACTTGACCAATGTAGCCAACGTAATTATAACAAAATCACAGGTGTAAAACAATGGGTTAATCCTAATGCCTCTTATCATGTAGTAAATCTAACTACACGAATGTAGTCTCACTTGTGGCCTTGGAATGGTCCTAACGCAAGTTCTAGAATCTAAGTGCTACCGGTACACACATCATAGCAAAATGCTTTTCCTACCAATTCTAGGGGCGAACCTCACATATTTGGGGGTGGAAAAATTTTTTAGTGGTACGGTTTTTGTGCTAGTCATATAACTCCTATCCGTGAGACGCTCATTAGAACTAAAGTTTCACTCCTAAATGTTGTAAAAAAATTTAAATTTGGCACTAAAATTACCCTAACAGGTATTTATCTCAGTTTTATTACACATTTACTATTAAACAAACAAAAATCAAGCGTAATAGCATTCTCTAATCGTACTTTTACCCCCCCTTACACTTAAGATGAACATTGTCCCCAATGTTCAAATAACAAATGTAAAAGTAAAAAAGTAAAAGAATGAAATCAAATACTCCCCTGATTCGCTCGGTGGATAATGAAGTAACATGGTTAAATCTTCTTCCAAGAGAATGTTGAAGCTCCATGACTAATGCATCGCCAAAAGCTTGATCCAAAACATTTCCTTGTCCAAAATAACCTGTTAAACCTGAGAAAACAAACACGAAAACCTGCATAACATCGGCGGGATAAACTCTATATATAAGGATATAATGCTTGTGGAATGATAGTTTTGCAGATTCCTGGAGATTATAAGTTATAGATTTAATAAAAACTTTTTATGAAAACAAAACTTTCAAAAAAATTTCAGAAAATTAAACCTGACGCCGTCAGGTTGTAAATCCTGACGCCGTCAGAAATGATCTGACAGAATTCTCATGTTACGTTTCCGAAAAATTTTTGGAAAAACCTATACCTTACTTCCTGGAAATCCTGCAAAACATCATTATGACTCGATACAAGCATTTGACTCAAACAAACACTAATATGTATGTTCATTTATTATTATTACGATTCATGTTCATTTGTGTTCTAAAAAACCGATTTAGATTTCCCTTACACTTAACTTTCGCAAAATACCTTTATATGTAGTTAAGACGAAGTTAAAAACAAAATAAAGCATTTTCACAATTTAGTTTTGAACATGAATCAATAATAATAAAACTTAAACACACATACGGAAACAAATAAAATCAAACAAACAAATAAGTAAACACACAAAGCAAATAAAACTTGGGTTGCCTCCCAAGAAGCGCTTTTCTTTATTAACGAGTCTTGTAGCTAGACTCAAAGTAAGGCTCATCTAGTGTCGCTTATGCTCACGTATCCGAGTGTGAGCCATCTAATTGTTGCCTCATCTTTCTTGTATTCATCATTCAGCTCCAAACATCCATGATAGTATCTCTTGTTTTTCTCATGTGGATATTTGAGCCCCTTCCTCTTATCATTCTCACTTAACAAATCAAGAGGCACAAGTCTATTGCAAGATTCAATGGAGTAGTTTTTAAACCTAGGATGTGCTCGGGGCATTTGGTAAGTAAAATCTTCATCCCCATCCGAGAATGTAATTAACCCGTCCACAAGTTTTTCGTCAAGGTTGGTCAACCTTTTGAAGGGTTCTCCAAAAATGACTTGGGTTAATTTGTTATCAATGAATTCTCCTAAGTTCTCCATAACCATAAATTCTACCAAATACACAAAACTTCCAACGAATACGTGTAGTAGCTTAGTCCTAGCAACAATGTTATCTCCTTGATATTCTAGCTCATCTACCATGATTTTATTATAATTAGCGCGAGAGATAATGTTCGTAGGCAAAGATGAGTTAAGATAAGCATAAAAATCATGATAACCAATCTTACACGGAAATTGCATGTTAAAGAGGCTATCCTTTTCGATCTTAGTCCTAGGGTCAACATACTTAAAGGGATCAATTTCCTCTTTTCCCCATTCCTCGTTAACTACTTCTCCATTACCGGCATCCTCATCGGAGTCTGAGTAGTAAAACGGACTAACATAGTCATTCTCATGGTCAGACTCCTCCATCTCAGAATTGTTACCAAAGTGGTGGTCGGGTGAAAGGTTTTTGTTTTCTATGATGGGGGCGGGAACGGGTAGTTGGAAATTTGCACGGCGGAAAATACGAATAACAGGGATCAAGCGATCACTATTACTCATGAGGCAGGTGGAAGGTGTCACAAACAAAAATACAAAGAAATAAGGTAGGCTAAAGAAAACCTAGAAAAATAAAATAAAAATCTCACTAGAAAGGAATCTAGTGAGTAGACCTATAAAATAAAAATTCAACCTAAACAATAACTATTCCTCAGCAGCGGCGCCAAAAACTTGATGCGTGGTTTTGCAACCTTACAACAGGTTTTACCTCTCGAGGGATCTCAAGAGGCTTACAACCCCACCAGGCAGTGTACCTGACCGATGTAGTATAGTGTAGTGGTAAGTACGGGGGATTGATCGTTCTCCACAGGGAATAGTGTTCGTTAGGTATGAAAAACTACTCTAATAGGTCTAAGGGTGAGAGAAGATTCTTTTTTATGTTTTTATAATTTTATGAAAGCAAGTAAAATCTCGGGTTTGAAAGAGTGGGCGGAATTAGTTGCTAGTCAACTAACCCAAATAACTACGAATGCAAATAAAATAAAATAACTGAAAATGAAAAGGTGGTAAAACTTATGTGGAGAAAAATGTGTTTACTTAGATTTCCTTACTCCCTAACTATCTTTTACCGGTTGATTAGTGTGTATTAATTGCGTGGATGACGGGTGTATTCCTTAATACCAATCGTGGGGTGGCGTACGTACTTCCCCAACTCTACAAGCTCCTACTTCACTCCTATGTCGAGCCGGCTAGGAAGCTCCTAACATGGGATCACTAAAATTCGCTTGTGCATTAAATACAACCATAAAAACCTTTAGTACGCATTGGTTCATGTTTCTTAAGACGTTCAAGCAAGTTACCGAATAGGAAGTTAGCCAGTTTTCTTAAGCCTAACATAGATAAACAATCATCCAATACCACTAATAACATACTAATAACCAATAATCAATAGCTAGGTTTCATTAGATCTAAGCAAACACAAAGAAAACCTAGCCTAGCATGTTAAACAAAAGACAAGAACAAGATAGAATCAAACAACACATAGACATATTGAATGATTAATTGATAACTTATCTTCAATGTAACATGGAAGATCTCAAGGCAAAAAGCCTTGAAAAAGCTGCTAAAATCGTCTTAGGGTTTTCACACACAAAGTTCCACAATAAGTTCCACACTAATGACAAAAAATTGCAAAATTATATATAGACTTTCAGATCTGACGGCGTCACGTTATGGAGTGTGACGCCGTCACCTCGCCGCTTTTAGGGTTCCCGGATGGCCTTCTTGACGCCGTCCCTCTTTAGCTCTCCAAAATCCGTTCTGGCTTATCAAGGCTTGACGCCGTCGGAATTAGGCGTGACGCCGTCCCTCTTTAAATTAAGCCGTGACGACCTTGATCACTCCAAAGGGTGACGCCGTCAGAATTCCCATGCAAATTTCTCTGGCTTATCATGAGTAATTTTCATATCCACCTTTTTCTTGCCAAGCCATGACGCCGTCTAGACCAATATCTGACGCCGTCTAAGGTACTTTTTAGCCGATTTTGAGACTTTGTCATTTTCTTCACTTTTATGCTCCAAAAACGTCCAAAATGCTTCCTTTTCCAGATTTCTTCTCAAAAGTACCTAAAATGACAAAAGGAACGATTTAGGGCAATATTTGATCAAATAAATACGATTTAGGGCTTAAATGACCCCTTAAAAGCGGTACACTTTTCACTTCATCAAAGTTCCTTCCTATCTGCTTGTGGAAAGCTTTGTCTACCAATCGTTGATAGGTTGCCCCGGCATTCTTCAGGCCAAAGGGCATTTTCTTATAACAATAGACCCCCTTTCCTGTGTAGAAAGCTGTCTTCTCTTCATCTTCCTCCGCCATTTGTATCTAGTGATACCCTTTGTAAGCATTCAAAAAGCATTTCAAACGGAACCATGATAGGGATTCGACCTTCCAATCAATCTCTGGCAAAGGGTAACAGTCCTTCGCGAAAGCTTTGTTGATGTCGGTAAAGTCGACACACATACGCTACCCTCCATCATTCTTTTTTACCATAACTGGATTGGCCACCCAGGTTTGGTATTTTACTTCCCTAAGTATTCCTGCTCGTACAAGTTCATCCACCTCTTTGCAAGCGGCTGCGTTCCTTTCAGGTGCTAGGCTTCGTCGCTTTTGCTTAATTGGTTCAATGTGTTTGAACTCTTGTTATGTCTGAGTACGTCCATGCGAAGACATCCTTGTTGGCTTTGAGTAGCTTGTCCAAGTCTGCCTTGAAGTTAGCAGGGAGTTGCTCTCCAATTACCACCGTTTGCTCTGGATAGAGCTCATTTAGCACAATGCGCTCTTCAGCATCTGCACAACTTAGAATGACTTTCGGAGGCTCCTTAGAACTTTCTTTGATCTTCTTACCAATGTCTCCTGCCTTTCCCTGATTGTAGTTGGAAAATACGGTTCCTATCCCATATGGTGAATGGAATTTTACCGCTGCGTGTATGGTGGAGACTATAATACCTATCTTTTGCATGGCGGTCCTTCCTATCAACAAATTATAGGGAGATTCGGACCTTACGATAGCGAAGGTGAGGGTTTCTGTCCTTGCAAGCTTGCCTTCTTCGATTGTTATTTCCAACGACACTTCTCCCAGAGGCCACGAATGCTCGCCTGAGAATCCTACCAACGGTATCTTTGAATCAACCCGCTGCGACCTAATCGAAGGCTTGAGCTTTAGGAAACAATGCTCATATATGATCTCGTAGGAGCTTTCGCAGTCCATGTAGGCTCTATTCACTTCCCTGTTAGAAATCAAGACTTTGATGACCACTGGGTCGTTCGAAGGGACTTGCCCTGTGATAAAGGGAAACGTCACTTCCCCTACCTCGTTTATTTCCTTCTCCGTCACTTTTCTTTTTAAGCTGGCTTCGCCCCAATGAACCATAAGTATTGGGGCTTCGGGAGGAGTGGTGTCCTTGGCCAATTGAGTGTCGGAGATCTTTTCCTTGCCCTTCAACAATTGTGCCAATTGCCCGGACTTTACGGCTTCTTCTATCTGCTTCTTTAGTTCTCTGCAACTGTTCATATCATAACCATAATCTTCGTGGAAGTGGCAACACTTAGTTGTATCTCTGTTTTTCCCCTTGCTTGTCATGCGAGGGGGTGGTTCGAAAGCCTTAGCAGCCCTCTCCGTTGCAAGTATTTCCTTCAGAGACTTAGTCAGGCTTCCTAGCAAACCGTGGTTATGACCTTTGTTGTACGGAGAGAACCTGTCCCTGTTTTTGTTCTTGTTTTTCAATCCTTCCCACGAAGAGTATATGTCTTTTCCAAGTATATGTCTTTTCCATTAACCCCTTGTAAGTTACTGGAAGGTCAGTGGATAAGAATTCCACCAAGCTTCAATTTCGTAGGCCATGTACGAAGCCAGAGATACGCTGATCTTCATGTAGACCCAAGATCTGTAGAGTTTCATCAGTGTACCTTGTGACGAAAGCCCTTGTGCTTTCGTTCACCTCATGTTTGATGTTGTGCACCGTCAGATGGGTCCTTGTAAACTTCTTTTGCTGACTGAAGTGTGATCAGAATTCAGCCTTTAGATCGTCAAGGTTGACAATCCTGCCAGGCTTTTTTCCATTCCACCAAATACGGGCAGAATCCCGTAGGGTGTATGTAAACATGTGACAGGCTACATGCATGACTCACTTTTGCATCTTAATGGCCCCTTCGAAAAAATGTAGAAAGTTGTCCGGATCCCCCTTTCCATCATAAGTACCAATGTGTGAAGGCATTTTCAACCCATCAGGCAATGGGTAATCTTCTATCCACCTAACAAAGGGTGTAGCCGAACCCATAGGGTCCTAATATAGGCAATTATAAGGTGGTACATACATAGGGACAGTATTGTATGGAACATGGTTTGGGGGTACTCCCATAGGAGTTTGGCTAGGGTAGGATTGGTAAGATGCGTTCATGCCGAAAGGATAACCATTTCCCATGGCATACGGAGGGTATACCGTAGGGAGCCCGAAGGATACGCTCCCATAATGTTGAGGGGGACTAAGGTTATTAGACTGCCCATTTACTGGAGGATACAAACCCTGAGGGTAAGACTGAGTTTGGAACGAGGGGTACATACCATTGGGAGGAAGATTTCCTCCCATATTAATTGTAGGCGGATTGCCTTCTACGCCTGATGCGTGAGAAGGCTGCAACGGAACCACTGCTTCAGTCCTTCCAAGATGAGCTGCTAACAACGGAGGAAGATTCACCTCCGTTTCCTCCCTGCGCTAACTTCTCCCGTTGGAACCTTCAGCTACCACTCTTTCTCTCCTGGTCGGAGCCCTCTCCGGGACAACTTCGAACCCAACAGACCTTCTGCCTGGCCGTCGACCAACTGGGGACCCTATCCTTAGGGCCGAGTGAATTGTTCCCTGTGTCGGAGGCCTGAGCTCCATTTCTATCTCTTCATCATAATCGTCACGTATGTATTCCCACTTCCTTCATATCTCAGCATTCCGAACTTGCCTTCTGCGAGCCCTTAATAGAGATTCCAACACTTCATAGTTAGCTTCGACAAAGGCTGGGCTAATGACACATTCCGGATTGGCTGATGTCGAAGCATTATGGTTGGGTGTTACTTCTGGGTGAGAACGTGTTGTGAACGTAGAAGTGGTTATTGGGGGGAAGTTGTTGGGGTCGTTAACTGGTATTGGCGCCAAGGTTGAGAAACCCGGTGGGGGAGTATCTTCTCTCCCTTGATCCATGCCAGATATATAGTGAAAGTAGTTGGTTGGTTATAAGCTTGGAAATAACGAGACCAATTGTAGTGGTCCCACGGATGGCGCCACAGATTGTACAATAAATTGTACGAGCAGGCCTTCGATGATGATCAAAGGATATCGGGGGTGTTAAGGTTGCGCCAAGCTTGTCTTTAACCTGAAATAAGAAATACTAAAACACTACGTTAAGTGATTGCGCAGGGGTTGGACCCTGCGAACCACCTCCGGCATGCGAATAAGTTTGTGTTATGATAAGTTGGTAGTGAAATGAGAGATTCAAGTTTGCATATCATTGTTCTAGCCCATCTAAGCTATTTATAGGGGAGGAAATAGGCCTTAGAGAGCTCTTGCACATAATTCAGAGATCATGGGGGCGTCTCATGATTTGTGGTAACCGCTAGGGCTTTGTGACCCACGATTTCTTTCTTGGCGGGAAAGTTCAAGGAAAGAGGGGACGTGGGTATGACCAGGTCAAGATGGTTCTCCTTTCTAGTATCCTCGAAGGAGGTACCCCGAAGCGCTTAGGGCTTTGATTGGCGGCTTCCCAACTGGTAACCACTTCATAGATGAATAGTTTTACGCCAATAAACATTTTAGGAGTTTGACCTGGGCCTTCGAAGAGAAGGCTTCGTACAGGTTCGAAGGGGTGTCCTTCGACCCGTTCGGAGGGTACATCATCAATACTCTTATAACTCTTATTTTTACATATCTTTAACAATAATGTTCCCATATTCCGACAATGTCTAGTATTATTCGTAACTTTTCGTACATCGTCTTTCGGTTATTGTCGAATCGGAATCTTATTTGTCCTTGATATTTTACTGTCATACACTTATGCACTTCCAAGAGCCAATACCTACAAATACTTAGAAAACTGTTTTAAACTTAAATGTTGCCACACAAGCAAACATAACATAAACACTTTAAAACTTTCGAATTAAATTTCGTTAAGTCTTAGATTAAAGTTGTGAACTAAGTCATGCCTTACTAATCTAGGTCGTGCGTTGGTGCCGTACTCTCTCTGATTCACTTCATTCACTGTTTACCCTATTGAGGTGAGTTTATAGCCCTACTTTACTTATACTTAATTTACAACTATGGGGTGAGAAACATGCAAACGTTTTCTGGACCACATTAATGTTTTATTTTCTCAAAACAATTGCATAGTTAGCCTAAGCCCCTGAACCCACTGTGATGCCCAACCTCATGAACCATTAATTCCCAATGGGAAGCGCAATTGATATAAATAGATCTATTGGGGTGACTCCCCCGTTCGGTTGGCCAGACGGGTCAATGCGAGCGTATACCAAGTCGGACTACGAGTGTATTGGGTTAAACACTCGCTATGGGCCCCTGATTATTATTTATGAGCTATATTTTAGCGCATTGAACTGTCAAGCCTCGGTTGCATGAACTTAGTGCTAGCGTGATAGACTATTTTGTATGCCATTATATGCGTTGTAATATTCGTATACAAAACTATTGGTCCAAACTTATTGCCTTACTGCTTTAATTTAAACCTATGAACTCACCAGCTTTTTGCTGACTTTTAGCATGTTTTTCTCAGGTTCTTAATCGGTCTGATTGTTGCAAGGTATTGGCATGGCAAGGGTCATAGACTATTTCCCGAAGTGTTTTCACACATTACTATGACTTGTTTTGTATGGGACAACTAAACTAATGAGCCTTATTTTCAGAACATGAAACTTATTTGTAAACTCTATTTAACTTGGATTAATGTATTTAAACGGAGTATATATTCCGTTCTTTATTACCTTGTGTTGTGATTTCTAATTTTAGAAGCACCCCATGACCCGAATGCTTCCGCGATTATTAAATTTGGGGGTGTTACAGATTGGCATCAGAGCCTAGGTTATAGAGAACTAGGTACATATAAACCCTAAACTATAATCGCTTTTTACAAAAACAAGTCCCAATGACCGCCACTTGCCTATCTGCCTTGCTTGCCACTTTACTTGTTGTTTACTAGTCTTAACTATATGTTACGCTTTACCGTTCGTTGATCTTACTTAACTACATAAGTATTTTATATATATTTATACATACTTAACTTACACTATTTACTATGAGTATTTTCTATATACTTACACACATATACCATTTTTGTCACAGTCTATGCCTTCCCACAACATCTCTCAGACCACGCCGGGCTCAGATGATCCCTACATGCAGGTGCTTCAGGCTTATCATGCACCAGACCCTGACATCATTGAGCCCACACCTACTCCAGCACTACCTACATCCACTCTCATTGCTGATCACATCCTTGTCCAGCCTACACCTACCTCCATTATCGATCTTGCCTATAGCCTACCCCACATGTTCAGACTCTCCCTAGCCGTCGCACAGCCCGAATGCGCATCCCAGGACGTCGACTGCGGTACTCAGACCTACCATCCCCACCTCATAAGAGGACCCGAGCCATTTACATGGGTACCTCTACCACTCTACTATCCCTTTCACCTGTTTCATCTCCAGACCAGTCACCACTTCGTCAGAGGCTCAGGAGAGCCGATGATTCATATTCAGCAGGGGATGAGGAAGAGTCAGAGGAGGACCCAGAAGAGGAGTCGAAGGATGATCCAGAAGAGGAGCCAGCAGCAGATCTTGCATCTGAGGAGACTTTACCAGCTGAGCACGCCCCCAGGTGTGCACTAATAGATAGGGATGCAGGTTTACCTGCAGGTCTAGATCAGGGGTTGACTATGCAGTGACAGGGGAAGATGATTCTGGAGGAGGTGCCGAGTACTTTCGAGATAGGGCAGAGTTCGAGGGCTGCTCAGATGTTAGGTAGAGATATGGATGCACCTCTTGGCTTAGGATAGAGAGCTGCTATGAAACGTGCTAGAGAGGAAGGTTTGGATGTTCCTGCTACTTGTGAGATTAATGGCGAAATATGGAGAGACATCGAGTGTGTTCATAGCACCCAACCTCGTGCTAATAGTCCAGTGTATGAGCCATCATCACCATCTCTTGTTCCACCATCTCCATTGATACCAGCTTCTCCTCCACCCGCTGTCTCACCAATGGCTGAGGAGGAATATGATGATGTTACGAGGTTCTTGACTCAGTTAGGGGCACATGCAAGCTTGTTGGTGTTCACTCAGACCAGCTGGAGAGACTTGGGAGACGTGATGAACGAGTTGGTAGAGAGCTTGCAGGTGTGCATCGTAGGATGGATGGCATCGGGAGGGATCAGGCGAGAGCTTGGGATGCAGAGTGGACCACTTGGCACAGGATGCATGATATGGAGTCGGTGATTGCTAGGGTGATGAAGTCGGAGCAGGAGGATCGTAGTGAACTCTTGGCATCGAGGAGACGCATTGCACAGTTTGAGTCTATTGTAGGACGGTTGGAGTCTACTGTGGGACGATTGGCAGCAGAATTGGAGCAGCTACACCTTGGGCATGATTGATTTTAGTTTTTAGTAGTTTTTGATGTATTTTCCACTAAACTGAGTAGTCATCAGTTAGTGGCAGTTGTATTCTTCCGTTATGTATTCGAAACTTGTAGTTTTCTCTTATGTATTCTAAGCTTGTAATTTTGTGAACATGTATTGACTTCTAATCTATAACAAGCTTGGTTGATTTCTCTATTGTGTCATTCCCTCTATGATTGATCTTATTCATATACTCTACTTGTGGTGATTATCCTCTTGTGTGATAACAAACTCTTCGAATCTCAATTGTCTCTATCTTTTGTTGTGATGTAGCAAAATGCCTCCTAAGAGAAAGACAAACAGAGCTACTCGTGCGCAAACAATTAACCCAGGCCCAGCCAGGGCTAATGCAGCGTCTCCACCTGTGAACCGAACAATGCTTGATCTATTAGTAGAGGAACGGGTGGCAACAGTACTGGCTGCAGCAAACAACTCAACTACTGATGTTGGAAATTCAAGACCAACAAACAACAACACTCGCGGTTGCACCTACCAAGAATTCCGGAAGATCATGACTGGAGGTTTTGGAGGAACCGAGGGGGCAGTTGTTTTAGTCAGATGGATTGAAAGGTTGGAAACTGTATTCCGAATATGTAGTTGTTCGGATGAAGAAAGGGTTAAGTTCGTATCATTTACTTTCTTGGATGCTGCCTTAACTTGGTGGAATAACTATCTAAAATCGGTTGGCTATGACACTGCTTACACAATGCCATGGGAAAACTTCAAGGAAATGGTACTCAAAAAGTATTGCCCTCGCAACGAGGTTAAGAAGTTAGAGGTCGAGTTTTGGAACCTCAAAGTGCAGGGTACCAACATGGCTGCATACAACCAACGTTTCCAAGAGCTTGCTTTACTATGCCCTGAGATGGTCCAGATTGAAACTCATTTACTGGAAAGGTACATTGGAGGATTACCCCCATCCATCAAGGGTAATGTCATTACCTACAAGGCTGCTAATCTCCATGAGATTATGGAAGTGGCCAACAAGTTAATGGACCAAGTGATTAAGGATTCGGCTAAAACGGGTGTGACTAACAATAGGAAATAGGATGATCACTCCCGAAACAACAACAACCATCACCCAAACAAAAGACAGGAGGTTGCTAAAGTGTATGCTGCGGGACCAACAGAGAAGAAGGTGTACGCAGGAAACTTACCATTGTGTAATCGCTGCAAGTTGCACCACAAGGGTTAGTTCACGGTCAGATGTCACAAATGCCAAAAGATAGGACATATGACCCGTGATTGCAAGGCAAGACCCCTTGCAACTGCACAAGTTGCACCAACAAACAACCCGAAGGCTGAAATATCATGTTTTGGATGCGGTGAGAAAGGGAATTACCGAAGTGAATGCCGAAAGCCCAAGAATCAGGGTAATGGGGGAAACAGATGTTACTAGGGTAATCAGGGTAACTAAAGGAATCAAGGAACCGACAGAAATCAAGGAGCTGTTGGGCATCAAGGAAATCAAGGAAATGATGGAGGAGCCCGCGGGAGGGTCTATGCAGTAGGCAAAGTGGAAGCCCAAGAAGACCCGAATGTCGTGACGGGTACGTTCCTTTTAAATAACCGCTATGCATCCATATTGTTTGATACGGGAGCAGATAGGAGTTTTGTTTCAACTGCATTTAGTCCACTACTTGGTATTACCCCGACCACTCTAGACAACGTATACAATGTGGAGTTAGCTAATGGGAACGTAGAAAGGGTAGATACTATCATAAGAGGCTGTACTTTAAATCTGTTAAATCACCCGTTCAACATCGATCTCATGCCGGTGCAATTGGGTAGTTTTGACGTTATTATCGGTATGGATTAGTTATCGAAGTATCATGCCACCATCATCTGCGACGAGAAAATTGTTCAACTGCCTTATGGGAACGAAGTCCTAATTGTAGAAGGCGAGAGAAGAGACAGAAGAAACGCGTCCAGACTAAACGTCATCTCCTGCACAAAGGGCCAGAAATACCTCGAGAAAGGATGCCATCTCTGTAACAACCGTGATTTTAGCAGGTTAGTCTAACTATTAGTTTCGACTCATTTAACTTTTGCTTGGTGTGACTTAGGTGTTTCGGGTGGCATATGCGTGATAAACGTGTGCTTTGGCACTATATCCCTTTGTGTGACTCTATTGGTGTGTCTTGAGTAGTGTTGTTTTGAATAAGTTCATTTTGTTCACTTTGGTGACGTGGAAATGACTTGTATGGTTTTGTGTTCGGGGTTTTTTTTTTGTGTAATGAGTTGTGTTCAAGTTTGTGAGCGTTGGTAAATTAAGTGGTGTTTGGTTTTATGGGTTATATTAATAATGAGTGTGAAATTCTATTTTTGGAAACTTTGTTTTGAAAATTGATAATTATTCAATTTGTCGTAAAATGAAGAATTATCGCGTAAGATGTTAGGTTTCGGTATAGGTTTTTATAAAATAACGAAAACACGAGGTTTTAAGTGTAATAATTAATATTAAAATATATATATATATATATATATATATATATATGGGCGGCCGAATATATATATATATATATATATAGGGGCGGCCGAATATGGGTTTTAGGGGGAAAAAGGAAACAAATTTTAGTCCAATTATAGTTACCAATTAGAAAGGGTTATCTAGAATGTTCATAGGGTAGTATAAATACAAAACCAAAACACCCCAACCAATTCTTTTGTGGAATTCGGTCGACCAAAGGGGAGGAACAAGAAGAAAAAAATTAGGGTTTCATTATTGTGAAGAAAAACAAGCTTAAGGTATGCCTAGTGATCCCTAATTCATTTAATTATTGATTTGATTCATGTAAGACAAGTTATGATGGATCTAGGGTTTATGTTTACTTCTGTAAATTAATGATGTATAACATGTTGGGATCAATAATTAGTAATATTATGATGATTGGTGAAGAGATTAGGGTGTAAAACATGTTAATTATTGAGTTAGGGTTTGGACAGATTTATAAGGCTGTAAAGATACGAAGATATTTAATAGATGTAGATGAGTTATTACATGAATCTTGAGTCTAAATTGTATTTCAGAGAACGTGCTTTCCAAAAAGTCCGGCCACGAATGATTTCGAGGTCCGTAAGTCAGTCTAATGATTTTTGCAAGTAAAGGTGTCAAAGCTGTTAAACCGGGACAGATTTAGGCTAAAAGTATTGAGGTCAAAAGTGGTTTTAAAAGTGTAATTTGGGTTAGTCCTTATGGATAAATTGAGTTCTATATTCCCTTTGACTTCCACGCGAAGGGTATGCGTTAATAAGTTGTGCAAATATGTTTGTTAGGTCAAAACATTTTGGTGTGTGTTCAGATCCGAATCTGGATAGTTTTTATGTTTGATTTTTCAAAGAGCACCTGTGTGTGTTTTTAGTGCATGGGCTTCTGGGAGGAGCTTGTATGCTCATGAAAGACCATGGTGAATTTTTGGTGTGAGTTGTAGAGCTTATTTTTTTGTGATTTCATGTGGGTAGAAGTACCTCAAAAATCTGCGTATGCTAAAAAAGTGTATGCAAGGGATTTAGTGAGTGTAAGTGTTGGTAGTGGTTAGTATGGAGTCTAGGTGATCCATGGTGGTTTACATGAACCTTAGACATCCATCATATGTGTGCTACATGGACTATAGCTTTTAGCTTGGTCGCGTGTAATGTGATCTTATTTTGTTGTATAGATTTGTGATTGATAATTTGGAAGCTGCAAAGTTTGAGGTGAGTTTCATAGTCCCAATTTTACTTTGTTTTAACTTGGGATGAGAATGATGCTTGTGTTGAAATATTTTTGAGTTACTGTGATTATGTGGTCGTAAATGCATGGACTTGTAAGTGTTATTATACGTGTATTGCATGTTATGAGATTATTGTGTGGTGATTCTGTGTGGTCCATTTGGAGGTAGCTATGCTCCCATTATCCAATTGGAGAGTAGTAGCTCTACTCACTATTATTCTGTGTGGTCTGATCAGAGGGTATGATTACCCATTATTGTGAACTTGGATCATGGGCGCGTTCCGTCCCAATTGATGTTGGATATTGCTATTTGGATCGTGGGAACGTTACATCCCTTATGTCCCGTTTGTTGGATAGTGGGTTATGATTACATGCTATTTGTATACTAACTATCTTTACTGTCCTGCTATGTTTTATAATCACAGTGAACTGGTTGCCTGAGATATATATTGTGTGTCTTAAACCTATGAACCTCACCAACATTATGTTGACGTTTTAAGCATCATTTTCAGGTGAGCATTCTAAGGCTAATATAGAGGGAAGCGACTAGACGAGACTTAGTTGCATTTGAGAACGATTTATCTTTATGTTTTGGTTTGAATATTTTTTTTGATTTTGATGGTGATACTTTAATGTCTTTCGACTAGTACTTTATGCTTTATTGAGGATACCTTTGGAGATTTGTTTTGGTTATTTTCTGTTGAGGTATCGTTACGACACTTTGTGTCTGTACTTTGCTCTATTTATGTGCATGTAGAAATTCTCTATTTTGACACCATGTGTTGTACTGATATCCATGATGTTGCACTCTCATTTCCGCCTTGGCGAGGTGTGACAATCTCTTTCTAGCACAAGTCACCAAAAAGAAAGAGAAGGAGCCAGAGGGAAAACGTTTGGAAGATGCACCAATCATGAGAGACTTTCCAGAGGTCTTCCCTAAAGACTTACCTGGACTCCCGCCAACACGACAGGTCAAATTTTGAATCAACTTAGTGCCTGGTGTCGCACCTGTGGCACGAGCACCTTATCGATTAGCTCCGACGGAACTACAGGAACTATCAAACCAATTTTTGGAACTTTCAGAGAAAGGATTCATTAGGCCGAGTTCTTCACCTTGGGGAGCCCCAGTTCTGTTTGTCAAAAAGAAGGATGGGTCTTTCAGAATGTGCATCAACTACCGAGAGCTAAATAAACTAACCATCAAAAACCGATACCCACTCCCGAGAATCGATGACCTACTCGACCAACTCCAAGATTTATGTGTTTACTCAAAAATCGACTTGAGATCCGGATACCATCAACTTAGAGTTTTGGAAGAAGATATCCCGAAAACGGCATTCAGAACTCGTTACGGTCACTACGAGTTCCAGGTTATGCCTTTTGGCTTAACCAACGCACCGGCGGTATTCATGGATCTTATGAATCGGGTGTGTAAGCCGTATTTAGACAAATTCGTGATCGTCCTTATTGACGACATCCTAATATACTCAAAGAGCAAGAAGGAGCACGAGGAACACCTTAGGCTAATCCTAGAACTACTAAAGAAAGAGGAGTTGTATGCTATGTAAAACCCAAAATTTAAAAGTATGCAAAATGACCAAATTACCCCTGAAACTTTAAAATTTAATTAAAACATATATAAAGCACCAAATAAATTTCAAATCTCTGGTAATGAGCTACATATGAAATGAAATAATTTTGAGGCAACATTCTAACATTTTTGCATGTCCAAAAATTGTTATTTCACACAAATATATATACATATATCAAAAGTTATATAATTTAATTTATTTATAATTATAAAATTATTTAAAAAAGGAAATAAACTAAAAATTTAAATTTCTGATTTTTGCCAACCTTTGGACCGAATCTCCAGCCCATCCCCCCCCCCCTAATTCCGGCCATTATCATTATTTAATTTATTTCTCCCCATTTTCCTTTTATTCTTATCCAAAACCCTAAAATAACAAACCAAAACTCTCTCTTATTCCATCCGAATTTCTGGAGGTATTTGGGTATTTTTCTGGTAATCATCAAGGTCTAAGGAGGCTGGGAAAAATAGGCTTTGGGTCGTAGGAAGCTTGGTTCGATCGTGGGAATTATTTTGTTTCGATTATCCATCCGAGGTACAAAAAAATTACTACGCCTAATCCACACGTTCTAAATTCATTTTGGTATTTTTCTAATGTTATTTACATCATATATAACTCATATAAATTGTTCGAATCGAATCATGCAAGTTTAATTGATCATACGAATTTTAGATAACTAAAACCCTAATAAAATACAAATCGGGTCATGTGATTTTTCTGGGTCATGTACATAATTTTTTTGGGTTCTAATCTGATCATATCACTCTGGAAAAATGTTGGTTTGATTTTTTGTAGCTTAGATCGATCGGGGTAATTTTGTTTCTAATCGGGTTTTATAAAAAAGGAAAGAAAATAATATAAAAACCTAACTAACGATTTAGGGTTAGGGTTTTCTGGATGGATTTGGTCATTTAATGCATTTTAAGGTTGTTGGATGATGATGTAATGATTGGATGAATTTTGGTTAAGGTTTGTTGATTAAAAAGTATTACCGATTGAGTTTTTAAATTAAAAGGGTGTGTTTTGTAATTTTTAAAACTTGTGGGATATTTTTGTAAGTCACTTTAGATCTGGGGTAATATGAGAAAAATATAATATAAGGGTGTCATGTGTCAATTTATAATTTAAAGGTTTATTTGGTAATTATATAATTATTTATTATTCGATTTGTATTTAAGTAAAATAGATGGACTAAAGTGTAAATTTTGGAAACTTGATGTTATTCTGTGTAAATAATGTTATTAAGGGTGTAATGTGTAATTTTGAGGATTTATGGGCTTAATATATAATTGTTACTAAATTATGATTTGATTTATAAGTTTTGTAAAGTTAAGGGACCAAATGTGTAAATTCTAAATTCTGTGGGATCTGATTCATAATATATATAATTCTGAGGTTATGTTCTATAATTTTGTAAAATAAGGTGCTTGTTTGGTAAATATTAACATTATAGGGATTAAATCATGAATTATGTT